>CM022400.1:70299646-70320424 GCA_011833715.1 Carcinoscorpius rotundicauda
TTTACTTATCTACATTACTGTGATGAAGATCAAAACACGACTTCTTATCTACATTACTCTGACTAAGATCAAACACTACGTACTTACCTACATTACTCTGACTGAAGATAAAACACAATCTACTTATCTACATTACACTGATGAAGATCAAACACTACCTATTTATCTACATTACTGTGACAGAAGATCAAACATTACTTACTGATCTACATCACTCTGACTGAAGATCAAACACTACTTACTTATCTACATCACTCTGACTGAAGATCAAACACGACTTACTTATCTACATTACTCTGACTGAAGATCAATCACTACTAACTTATCCACATCACTCTGACTGAAGATCAAACACTACTTACTTATCTACATCACTCTGACTGAAGATCAAACACGACTTACTTATCTACATTACTCTGACTGAAGATCAAACACTACGTACTTACCTACATTACTCTGACTGAAGATGAAACACAATCTACTTATCTACATTTCACTGATGAAGATTAAACACTACCTATTTATCTACATTACTGTGACTGAAGATCAAACATTACTTACTTATCTACATTACTCTGGCCAAAGAACAAACACTACTTACTTATCTACATTACTATGACAAAAGATCAAATACTACTTACTTATCTACATTACTCTGACTGAAGATCAATCACTACTAACTTATCCACATCACTCTGACTGAAGATCAAACACTACTTACTTATCTACATTACTCTGAATGAAGATCAAACACTACGTACTTATCTACATTACTGTGACTGAAGATCAAACACTACTTACTTATCTACATTCCTCTGACTCAAGTTCAAACACTAGTTACCTACTTACATCACTCTGACTGAAGATCAAACACTACCAACTTTTCTACATTACTGTGACTGAAGATCAAACAATACTTACTTATCTAGATTACTGTGATGAGGATCAAACATTCCTTACTTATCTATATTACTCTAGCTAAAGATCAAACACTACTTACTTATCTACATCACTCTAACTGAAGATCAAACATTGCTTACTGATCTACATTACTCTGACTGAAGATCAAGAACTACTTACTTATCTACATTACTCTGACTGAAGATCAAACACTACTTACTTATCTACATCACTCTAACTGAAAATCAAACATTGCTTACTGATCTACATTACTCTGACTGAAGATCAAGAACTACTTACTTATTTACATTACTCTGACTGAAGATCAAACACTACTTACTTATCTACATTACTATGACTGAAGATCAATCACTACTAACTTATCCACATCACTCTGACTGAAGATAAAACACTACTTACTTATCTACATCACTCTGACTGAAGATCAAACACTACTTACTTATCTACATTACTCTGACTGAAGATCAAACACTACGTACTTACCTACATTACTCTGACTGAAGATAAAACACAATCTACTTATCTACATTACACTGATGAAGATCAAACACTACCTATTTATCTATATTACTGTGACTGAAGATCAAACACTACTTACTTATCTACATTCCTCTGACTCAAGTTCAAACACTACTTACCTACTTACATCACTCTGACTGAAGATCAAACACTACCAACTTATCTACATTACTGTGACTGAAGATCAAACAATACTTACTTATCTACATTACTGTGAAGAAGATCAAACATTCCTTACTTATGTATATTACTCTAGCTAAAGATCAAACACTACTTACTTATCTACATCACTCTAACTGAAGATCAAACATTGCTTACTGATCTACATTACTCTGACTGAAGATCAAGAACTACTTACTTATTTACATTACTCTGACTGAAGATCAAACACTACTTACTTATCTACATTACTGTGACTGAAGATCAAACATTGCATACTTATCTACATCACTCTGACTGAAGATCAAACATTCCTTACTTATCTACATTACTATGACTGAAAATCAAACACTACCCACTTATCTACATTACTGTGTCTGAAGATAAAACATTACTTACTTATCTATATTACTCTGACTAAAGATCAAACATTGCTTACTTATCTACATCACTCTGACTGAAGAACAAACACTATTTACTTATCTACATTACTGTGATGAAGATCAAACACGACTTACTTATCTACATTACTCTGACTGAAGATCAAACACTACGTACTTACCTACATTACTCTGACTGAAGATAAAACACAATCTACTTATCTACATTACACTGATGAAGATCAAACACTACCTATTTATCTACATTACTGTGACAGAAGATCAAACATAACTTACTGATCTACATCACTCTGACTGAAGATCAAACACTACTTACTTATCTACATCACTCTGACTGAAGATCAAACACGACTTACTTATCTACATTACTCTGACTGAAGATCAAACACTACTTACTTATCTACATCACTCTGACTGAAGATCAAACACTACTTACTTATCTACATTACTCTGACTGAAGATCAAACACTACGTACTTACCTACATTACTCTGACTGAAGATAAAAAACAATCTACTTATCTACATTACACTGATGAAGATCAAACACTACCTATTTATCTACATTACTGTGACCGAAGATCAAACATTACTTACTTATCTACATTACTATGGCTAAAGAACAAACACTACTTACTTTTCTACATCACTCTGACTGAAGATCAAACATTGCTTACTTATCTATATCACTCTGATTAAAGATCAAACATTACTTACTTATCTACATAACTCTAACTGAACATCAAACACTACTTACTTATCTACATTACTTTGACTGAAGATCAAACATTGCGTACTCATCTACATTACTCTGACTAAAGATCAAACATTGCTTACTTATCAACATCACTCTGACTGAAGATCAAACATTACTTACTTATCTACATTACTGTGACTGAAGATCAAACACTACTTACTTATCTACATACCTCTGACTCAAATTCAAACACTATTTACCTACTTACATCACTCTGACTGAAGATCAAACACTACCAACTTATCTACATTTCTGTGACTGACGATCAAACAATACTTACTTATCTACATTACTGTGATGAAGATCAAACATTCCTTATTTATCTATATTACTCTGACTGAAGATCAAGAACTACTTACTTATCTACATTACTCTGACTGAAGATCAAACAGTACTTACTTATCTACATTACTGTGACTGAAGATCAAACATTACTTACTTATCTACATTACTCTGGCTAAAGAAATAACACTACTTACTTATCTACATTACTATGACTGACGATCAAATACTTCTTACTTATCTACATTACTCTGACTGAAGATCAATCACTACTAACTTATCCACATTACTCTGACTGAAGATCAAACACTACTTACTTATCTACATCACTCTAACTGAAGATCAAACATTGCTTACTGATCTACATTACTCTGACTGAAGTTCAAACACAACTTACCTATTTACATCGCTCTGACTGAAGATCAAACACTACTTACTTATCTACATTACTATGACTGAAGATCAAACACTACTTACTTATCTACATTACTCTGACTGAAGATCAATCACTACTAACTTATCCACATCACTCTGACTGAAGATCAAACACTACTTACTTATCTACATTACTCTGACTGAAAATCAAACACTACTTACTTATCTACATTATTTTAACTGAAGATCAAACATTACTTACTTATCTACATTACTCTGACTGAAGATCAAACACTACTTACTTATCTACATCACTCTAACTGAAGATCAAACACTACTTACTTATCTACATCAGTCTGACTGAAGATCAAACAGTACTTACTTATCTACATTACTTTGACTGAAGAACAAACATTGCATACTCATCTACATCACTCTGATTGAAGATCAAACACTACTAACTTATCCACATCACTCTGACTGAAGATCAAACACTACTTACTTATCTACATCATTCTGACTGAAGATGAAACACTACTTACTTCTCTACATCACTCTGACTGAAGATCAAACACTACTTACTTATCTACATTACTCTGACTAAAGATCAAGCACTACTTACTTATCTACATTACTCTAACTGAAGATCAAATATTGCTTACTTATCTATATCATTCTGATTGAAGATCAAACATTACTTACTTATTTACATGACTCTGACTGAAAATCAAACATTGCTTACTTATCTACATTACTTTGACTGAAGATCAAACATTGCTTACTTATCTAAATCACTCTGACTGAAGATGAAACATTACTTACTTATCTACATTACTCTGACAGAAGATCAAACACTACTTACTTATCTACATTATTATGACTGAAGATCAAACAGTACTTACTTATCTACATTCCTCTGACTCAAGTTCAAACCCTACTTACCTACTTACATCACTCTGACTGAAGATCAAACACTACCTACTTATCCACATAACTGTGACTGAAGATCAAACAATACTTACTTATCTACATTACTGTGATGAAGATAAAACATTACTTACTTATGTATATTACTCTGGCTAAAGATCAAACACTACTTACTTATCTACATCACTCTAACTGAAGATCAAACATTGCTTACTGATCTACATTACTCAGACTGAAGTTCAAACACAACATACCTATTTACATCGCTCTGACTGAAGATCAAACACTACCTACTTATCTACATTACTGTGACTGAAAAGCAAACAATACTTATTTATCTACATTACTCTGGCTGAAGATCAAACACTACTTACTTATCTACATTATTATGACTGAAGATCAAACACTACTGACATATCTACATTACTCTGACAGTAGATCAAACACAACTTACCTATTTATATCACTCTGACTGAAGATCAAACACTACCTACTTATCTACATTAGTTTGACTGAAGATCAAACACTACTTACTTATCTACATTACTCTGACTGAAGATCAAACACTACTTACTTATCTACATTACTCTGACTGAAGATCAAACACTACTTACTTAACTACATTATTATGACTGAAGATCAAACACTACTTACATATCTACATTACTATGACAAAAGATCAAATACTTCTTACTTATCTACATTACTCTGACGGAAGATCAATCACTACTAACTTATCCACATCACTCTGACTGAAGATCAAACACTACTTACTTATCTACATCACTCTGACTGAAGATCAAACACGACTTACTTATCTACATTACTCTGACTGAAGATCAAACACTACGTACTTACCTACATTACTCTGACTGAAGATAAAACACAATCTACTTATCTACATTACACTGATGAAGATCAAACACTACCTATTTATCTACATTACTGTGACAGAAGATCAAACATTACTTACTGATCTACATCACTCTGACTGAAGATCAAACACTACTTACTTATCTACATCACTCTGACTGAAGATCAAACACGACTTACTTATCTACATTACTCTGACTGAAGATCAAACACTACTTACTTATCTACATCACTCTGACTGAAGATCAAACACTACTTACTTATCTACATTACTCTGACTGAAGATCAAACACTACGTACTTACCTACATTACTCTGACTGAAGATAAAAAACAATCTACTTATCTACATTACACTGATGAAGATCAAACACTACCTATTTATCTACATTACTGTGACCGAAGATCAAACATTACTTACTTATCTACATTACTCTGGCTAAAGAACAAAACACTACTTACTTTTCTACATCACTCTGACTGAAGATCAAACATTGCTTACTTATCTATATCACTCTGATTAAAGATCAAACATTACTTACTTATCTACATAACTCTAACTGAACATCAAACACTACTTACTTATCTACATTACTTTGACTGAAGATCAAACATTGCGTACTCATCTACATTACTCTGACTAAAGATCAAACATTGCTTACTTATCAACATCACTCTGACTGAAGATCAAACATTACTTACTTATCTACATTACTGTGACTGAAGATCAAACACTACTTACTTATCTACATACCTCTGACTCAAGTTCAAACACTATTTACCTACTTACATCACTCTGACTGAAGATCAAACACTACCAACTTATCTACATTTCTGTGACTGACGATCAAACAATACTTACTTATCTACATTACTGTGATGAAGATCAAACATTCCTTATTTATCTATATTACTCTGGCTAAAGATCAAACACTACTTACTTATCTACATCACTCTAACTGAAGATCAAACATTGCTTACTGATCTACATTACTCTGACTGAAGATCAAGAACTACTTACTTATCTACATTACTCTGACTGAAGATCAAACACTACTTACTTATCTACATTACTGTGACTGAAGATCAAACATTACTTACTTATCTACATTACTCTGGCTAAAGAAATAACACTACTTACTTATCTACATTACTATGACTGACGATCAAATACTTCTTACTTATCTACATTACTCTGACTGAAGATCAATCACTACTAACTTATCCACTTTACTCTGACTGAAGATCAAACACTACTTACTTATCTACATCACTCTAACTGAAGATAAAACATTGCTTACTGATCTACATTACTCTGACTGAAGTTCAAACACAACTTACCTATTTACATCGCTCTGACTGAAGATCAAACACTACTTACTTATCTACATTACTATGACTGAAGATCAAACACTACTTACTTATCTACATTACTCTGACTGAAGATCAATCACTACTAACTTATCCACATCACTCTGACTGAAGATCAAACACTACTTACTTATCTACATCACTCTGACTGAAGATCAAACACGACTTACTTATCTACATTACTCTGACTGAAGATCAAACACTACTTACTTATCTACATTACTATGACTGAAGATCAATCACTACTAACTTATCCACATCACTCTGACTGAAGATAAAACACTACTTACTTATCTACATCACTCTGACTGAAGATCAAACACTACTTACTTATCTACATTACTCTGACTGAAGATCAAACACTACGTACTTACCTACATTACTCTGACTGAAGATAAAACACAATCTACTTATCTACATTACACTGATGAAGATCAAACACTACCTATTTATCTACATTACTGTGACTGAAGATCAAACACTACTTACTTATCTACATTCCTCTGACTCAAGTTCAAACACTACTTACCTACTTACATCATTCTGACTGAAGATCAAACACTACCAACTTATCTACATTACTGTGACTGAAGATCAAACAATACTTACTTATCTACATTAGTGTGATGAAGATCAAACATTCCTTACTTATGTATATTACTCTAGCTAAAGATCAAACACTACTTACTTATCTACATCACTCTAACTGAAGATCAAACATTGCTTACTGATCTACATTACTCTGACTGAAGATCAAGAACTACTTACTTATTTACATTACTCTGACTGAAGATCAAACACTACTTACTTATCTACATTACTGTGACTGAAGATCAAACATTGCATACTTATCTACATCACTCTGACTGAAGATCAAACATTCCTTACTTATCTACATTACTATGACTGAAAATCAAACACTACCCACTTATCTACATTACTGTGTCTGAAGATAAAACATTACTTACTTATCTATATTACTCTGACTAAAGATCAAACATTGCTTACTTATCTACATCACTCTGACTGAAGAACAAACACTATTTACTTATCTACATCACTCTGACTGAAGATCAAACACGACTTACTTATCTACATTACTCTGACTGAAGATCAAACACTACGTACTTACCTACATTACTCTGACTGAAGATAAAACACAATCTACTTATCTACATTACTCTGATGAAGATCAAACACTACCTATTTATCTACATTACTGTGACAGAAGATCAAACATTACTTACTGATCTACATCACTCTGACTGAAGATCAAACACTACTTACTTATCTACATCACTCTGACTGAAGATCAAACACGACTTACTTATCTAAATTACTCTGACTGAAGATCAAACACTACTTACTTATCTACATCACTCTGACTGAAGATCAAACACTACTTACTTATCTACATTACTCTGACTGAAGATCAAACACTACGTACTTACCTACATTACTCTGACTGAAGATAAAAAACAATCTACTTATCTACATTACACTGATGAAGATCAAACACTACCTATTTATCTACATTACTGTGACCGAAGATCAAACATTACTTACTTATCTACATTACTCTGGCTAAAGAACAAACACTACTTACTTTTCTACATCACTCTGACTGAAGATCAAACATTGCTTACTTATCTATATCACTCTGATTAAAGATCAAATATTACTTACTTATCTACATAACTCTAACTGAACATCAAACACTACTTACTTATCTACATTACTTTGACTGAAGATCAAACATTGCGTACTCATCTACATTACTCTGACTAAAGATCAAACATTGCTTACTTATCAACATCACTCTGACTGAAGATCAAACATTACTTACTTATCTACATTACTGTGACTGAAGATCAAACACTACTTACTTATCTACATACCTCTGACTCAAGTTCAAACACTATTTACCTACTTACATCACTCTGACTGAAGATCAAACACTACCAACTTATCTACATTTCTGTGACTGACGATCAAACAATACTTACTTATCTACATTACTGTGATGAAGATCAAACATTCCTTATTTATCTATATTACTCTGGCTAAAGATCAAACACTACTTACTTATCTACATCACTCTAACTGAAGATCAAACATTGCTTACTGATCTACATTACTCTGACTGAAGATCAAGAACTACTTACTTATCTACATTACTCTGACTGAAGATCAAACACTACTTACTTATCTACATTACTGTGACTGAAGATCAAACATTACTTACTTATCTACATTACTCTGGCTAAAGAAATAACACTACTTACTTATCTACATTACTATGACTGACGATCAAATACTTCTTACTTATCTACATTACTCTGACTGAAGATCAATCACTACTAACTTATCCACTTTACTCTGACTGAAGATCAAACACTACTTACTTATCTACATCACTCTAACTGAAGATCAAACATTGCTTACTGATCTACATTACTCTGACTGAAGTTCAAACACAACTTACCTATTTACATCGCTCTGACTGAAGATCAAACACTACTTACTTATCTACATTACTATGACTGAAGATCAAACACTACTTACTTATCTACATTACTCTGACTGAAGATCAATCACTACTAACTTATCCACATCACTCTGACTGAAGATCAAACACTACTTACTTATCTACATCACTCTGACTGAAGATCAAACACGACTTACTTATCTACATTACTCTGACTGAAGATCAAACACTACGTACTTACCTACATTACTCTGACTGAAGATGAAACACAATCTACTTATCTACATTACACTGATGAAGATCAAACACTACCTATTTATCTACATTACTGTGACTGAAGATCAAACATTACTTACTTATCTACATTACTCTGGCCAAAGAACAAACACTACTTACTTATCTACATTACTATGACAGAAGATCAAATACTACTTACTTATCTACATTACTCTGACTGAAGATCAATCACTACTAACTTATCCACATCACTCTGACTGAAGATCAAACACTACTTACTTATCTACATCACTCTGACTGAAGATCAAACACTACTTACTTATCTACATTACTCTGAATGAAGATCAAACACTACGTACTTACCTACATTACTCTGACTGAAGATCAAGAACTACTTACTTATCTACATTACTCTGACTGAAAATCAAACACTACTTACTTATCTACATTATTGTGACTGAAGATCAAACATTACTTACTTATCTACATTACTCTGACTGAAGATCAAACACTACTTATGTACATCACTCTAACTGAAGATCAAACACTACTTACTTATCTACATCACTCTGACTGAAGATCAAACACTACTTACTTATCTACATTACTTTGACTGAAGAACAAACATTGCATACTCATCTACATCACTCTGACTGAAGATCAAACACTACTAACTTATCCACATCACTCTGACTGAAGATCAAACACTACTTACTTATCTACATCACTCTGACTGAAGATCAAACACTACTTACTTATCTACATTGCTCTGACTGAAGATCAAACACAATCTATTTATCTACATTACACTGATGAAGATCAAACACTACATATTTATCTACATAACTGTGACCGAAGATCAAACACTACTTACTTATCTACATCACTCTGACTGAAGATCAAACATTGCTTACTTATCTACATTACTTTGACTAAAGATCAAACATTGCTTACTTATCTATATCACTCTGATTAAAGATCAAACATTACTTACTTATCTACATTACTCTGACTGAAGATCAAACACTACTTATGTACATCACTCTAACTGAAGATCAAACACTACTTACTTATCTACATCACTCTGACTGAAGATCAAACACTACTTACTTATCTACATTACTTTGACTGAAGAACAAACATTGCATACTCATCTACATTACTCTGACTAAAGATCAAACATTGCTTACTTATGTACATCACTCTGACTGAAGATCAAACATTACTTACTTATCTACATTACTGTGACTGAAGATCAAACACTACCAACTTATCTACATTACTGTGACTGAAGATCAAGCAATACTTACTTATCTACATTACAGTGATGAAGATCAAACATTACTTACTTATCTATATTACTCTGGCTAAAGATCAAACACTACTTACTTATCTACATCACTCTAACTGAAGATGAAACATTGCTTACTGATCTACATTACTCTAACTGAAGATCAAGAACAACTTACTTATCTAGATTACTCTGAATGAAGATCAAACATTGCTTACTTATCTACGTAACTCTGAATGAAGATCAAACATTGCTTACTTATCTACATTACTCTGACTGAAGATCAAACACTACCTACTTACCTAAATTACTGTGACTAATGATCAAACACTACCTACTTATCTACATCACTGTGACTGAAGATCAAACACTACTTACTTATCTACATCATTTTGACTGAAGATCAAACACTACTTAGTTCTCTATATCACTCTGATTAAAGATCAAACATTACTTACTTATCTACATTACTCTGACTGAAGATCAAACACTACTTACTTATCTACATAACTCTGACTGAAAATCAAACACTACTTACTTATCTACATCATTCTGACTGAAGATCAAACACTACTTACTTATCTACATTACTCTGACTGGAGATCAAACATTGCATACTCATCTACATCACTCTAAATGAAGATCAAACATTACTTACTTATCTACATTACTCTGACTGAAGATCAAACACTACTTACTTGTCTACATCACTCTGACTTGATATAAAACACTACTTACTTATCTACATCATTCTGACTGAAGATGAAACACGAGTTACTTATCTACATTACTTTGACTGAAGATGAAACACAGCTTACTTATGTACATCACTCTGACAGAAGATTAAACACTACTTATTTATTTACATTACTCTGACTGAAGATCAAACACTACTTACTTATCTACATTACTATGACTGAAGATCAAACATTACTTACTTATCTACATTACTCTGGCTAAAGAACAAACACTACTTACTTATCTACATTACTATGACTGAAGATCAAATACTACTTACTTATCTACATTACTCTGACTGAAGATAAAACACAATCTACTTATCTACATTACACTGATGAAGATCAAACACTACCTATTTACCTACATTACTGTGACCGAAGATCAATAATTACTTACTTATCTACATTACTCTGGCTAAAGAACAAACAGTACTTAATTTTCTACATCACTCTGACTGAAGATCAAACATTGTTTACTTATCTATATCACTCTGATTAAAGATCAAACATTACTCACTTATCTACATTACTCTGACTGAAGATCAAACACTATAATGTACATCACTCTGACTGAAGATCAAACACTTACTTATCTACATTACTTTGACTGAAGATCAAACATTGCATACTCATCTACATTACTCTGACTAAAGATCAAACATTGCTTACTTATCTACATTACTCTGACTGAAGATTAAACATAACTTACTTATCTACATTACTGTGACTGAAGATCAAACACTACATACTCATCTACATTCCTCTGACTCAAGTTCAAACACTACTTACCTACTTACATCACTCTGACTGAAGATCAAACACTACCAACTTATCTACATTACTGTGACTGAAGATCAAACAATACTTACTTATCTACATTACTGTGATGAAGATCAAACATTACTTACTTATCTACATTACTCTGACTGAAGATCAAACACTACTTATGTACATCACTCTGACTGAAGATCAAACACTACTTACTTATCTACATTACCTTGACTGAAGATAAAACATTGCATACTCATCTACATTACTCTGGCTAAAGATCAAACACTACTTACTTATCTACATCACTTTAACTGAAAATCAAACATTGCTTACTGATCTACATTACTCTGACTGAAGATCAAGAACTACTTACTTATCTACATTACTCTGAATGAAGATCAAACATTGCTTACTTATCTACATTACTCTGACAGAAAATCAAACACTACCTACTTACCTACATTACTGTGACTAATGATCAAACACTACCTACTTATCTACATCACTGAGACTGAAGATCAAACACTACCTACTTATCTACATTACTGTGACTGAAGATCAAACAATACTTATTTATCTACATCATTCTGACTGAAGATCAAACACTACTTACTTCTATACATCACTCTGACTGAAGATCAAACACTACTTACTTATTTACATTACTCTGACTGAAGATCAAAAACTACCTACTTATCTACATTACTCTGACTGAAGATCAAACACTACCCACTCATCTACATTACACTGATGAATATCAAACACTACCTATTAATCTACATTACTATGACTGAAGTCAAACATTACTTACTTATCTACATTACTGTGACTGAAGATCAAACACTACTTACTTATCTACATTCCTCTGACTCAAGTTCAAACACTATTTACCTACTTACATCACTCTGACTGAAGATCAAACACTACCTACTTATCTACATTACTGTGACTAAAGACCAAACAATACCTACTTATCTACATTACTCTGACTAAAAATCAAGCACTACTTACTTATCTACATTACTCTGACTGAAGATCAAACACTACTTACTGATGTACATTACTCTGACTGAAGATCAAACATTGCTTACTTATCTACATCATTCTGACTGAAGATGAAACACTACTTACTTCTCTACATCACTCTGACTGAAGATCAAACACTACTTACTTATCTACATTACTCTGACTAAAGATCAAGCACTACTTACTTATCTACATTACTCTAACTGAAGATCAAATATTGCTTACTTATCTACATCATTCTGATTGAAGATCAAACATTACTTTTTTATCTACATTACTGTGATGAAGATCAAACACTACTTACTTATTTACATGACTCTGACTGAAAATCAAACATTGCTTACTTATCTACATTACTTTGACTAAAGATCAAACATTGCTTACTTATCTAAATCACTCTGACTGAAGATGAAACATTACTTACTTATCTACATTACTCTGACTGAAGATCAAACACTACTTACTTATCTACATTATCATGACAAAAGATCAAATACTTCTTACTTATCTACATTACTCTGACGGAAGATCAATAACTACTAACTTATCCACATCACTCTGACTGAAGATCAAACACTACTTACTTATCTACATCACTCTGACTGAAGATCAAACACGACTTACTTATTTACATTACTCTGACTGAAGATCAAACACTACGTACTTACCTACATTACTCTGACTGAAGATAAAACACAATCTACTTATCTACATTACACTGATGAAGATCAAACACTACCTATTTATCTACATTACTGTGACAGAAGATCAAACATTACTTACTGATCTACATCACTCTGACTGAAGATCAAACACTACTTACTTATCTACATCACTCTGACTGAAGATCAAACACGACTTACTTATCTACATTACTCTGACTGAAGATCAAACACTACTTACTTATCTACATCACTCTGACTGAAGATCAAACACTACCTATTTATCTACATTACTGTGACCGAAGATCAAACATTACTTACTTATCTACATTACTCTGGCTAAAGAACAAACACTACTTACTTTTCTACATCACTCTGACTGAAGATCAAACATTGCTTACTTATCTATATCACTCTGATTAAAGATCAAACATTACTTACTTATCTACATAACTCTAACTGAACATCAAACACTACTTACGTATCTACATTACTTTGACTGAAGATCAAACATTGCGTACTCATCTACATTACTCTGACTAAAGATCAAACATTGCTTACTTATCAACATCACTCTGACTGAAGATCAAACATTACTTACTTATCTACATTACTGTGACTGAAGATCAAACACTACTTACTTATCTACATACCTCTGACTCAAGTTCAAACACTATTTACCTACTTACATCACTCTGACTGAAGATCAAACACTACCAACTTATCTACATTTCTGTGACTGACGATCAAACAATACTTACTTATCTACATTACTGTGATGAAGATCAAACATTCCTTATTTATCTATATTACTCTGGCTAAAGATCAAACACTACTTACTTATCTACATCACTCTAACTGAAGATCAAACATTGCTTACTGATCTACATTACTCTGACTGAAGATCAAGAACTACTTACTTATCTACATTACTCTGACTGAAGATCAAACACTACTTACTTATCTACATTACTGTGACTGAAGATCAAACATTACTTACTTATCTACATTACTCTGGCTAAAGAAATAACACTACTTACTTATCTACATTACTATGACTGACGATCAAATACTTCTTACTTATCTACATTACTCTGACTGAAGATCAATCACTACTAACTTATCCACATTACTCTGACTGAAGATCAAACACTACTTACTTATCTACATCACTCTAACTGAAGATCAAACATTGCTTACTGATCTACATTACTCTGACTGAAGTTCAAACACAACTTACCTATTTACATCGCTCTGACTGAAGATGAAACACTACTTACTTATCTACATTACTATGACTGGAGATCAAACACTACTTACTTATCTACATTACTCTGACTGAAGATCAATCACTACTAACTTATCCACATCACTCTGACTGAAGATCAAACACTACTTACTTATCTACATCACTCTGACTGAAGATCAAACACGACTTACTTATCTACATTACTCTGACTGAAGATCAAACACTACGTACTTACCTACATTACTCTGACTGAAGATGAAACACAATCTACTTATCTACATTACACTGATGAAGATCAAACACTACCTATTTATCTACATTACTGTGACTGAAGATCAAACATTACTTACTTATCTACATTACTCTGGCCAAAGAACAAACACTACTTACTTATCTACATTACTATGACAGAAGATCAAATACTACTTACTTATCTACATTACTCTGACTGAAGATCAATCACTACTAACTTATCCACATCACTCTGACTGAAGATCAAACACTACTTACTTATCTACATCACTCTGACTGAAGATCAAACACTACTTACTTATCTACATTACTCTGAATGAAGATCAAACACTACGTACTTACCTACATTACTCTGACTGAAGATGAAGAACTACTTACTTATCTACATTACTCTGACTGAAAATCAAACACTACTTACTTATCTACATTATTGTGACTGAAGATCAAACATTACTTACTTATCTACATTACTCTGACTGAAGATCAAACACTACTTATGTACATCACTCTAACTGAAGATCAAACACTACTTACTTATCTACATCACTCTGACTGAAGATCAAACACTACTTACTTATCTATATCACTGTGACTGAAGAACAAACATTACTTACTTATCTACATTACTCTGACTTAAGATCATACACTAATTACTTGTGTACCTTGCTCTGACTGAAGGTCAAACATTGCTTACTAATGTACATCACTCTGACTGAAGATTAAACACTACTTACTTATCTACATTACTCTGACTGAAGATCAATCACTACTTACTTATCTACATTACTCTGACTGAAGATCAATCACTACTAACTTATCCACATTACTCTGACTGAAGATCAAACACTACTTATCTACATCACTCTGACTGAAAATCAAACATTACTTACTTATCTACATCACTCTGACTGAAGATCAAACATTGCTTACTGATCTATTCCACTCTGACTGAAGATCAAACACTACTTACTTATCTACATTACTCTGACGAAGATCAGACACTACCTATTTTTTACATTACTCTGACTGAAGATGAAACACTACTAACCTATCCACATCACTCAGGCTGAAGATCAAACACTACTTACTTATCTACATCACTCTGACTGAAAATCAATGATTACTTACTTATCTACATCACTCTGACTGAAGATCAAACATTGCTTACTTATGTATAGCACTCTTACTGAAGATCAAACACTACTTACTTTTGTACATTACTCTGACTTCCGTTTACTTGAACTACAAAAGGAAGATAAGAATTACACAATTAAAATATGTACTCATGATTTTACTTTTAATATCAATTATTTCATTGTGTTATATCTCACACTGTTATCACATCTTTTACTGCACTGTGTTACATCTCATACTTTTACCACAACATCTTTCATTACACTGTGTTACATCTCCTTCTGTTATCACAACATATTTTACTACACTGTTATATCTCATACTGATATCACATCTTTTATTACACTGTGTTACATCTCATACTGTTATTACAACACCGGTTATTACACTGTGTTATATCTCCTACTGTCATCACAACACCTGTTATTACACTGTGTTATATGTCATACTGTTATTACACTGTGTTATATCTCATACTGTGATTACAACTCCTGTTATTACATTGTGTTGTATGTCATACTGTTATTACAACACCCGTTATTACACTGTGTTATATGTCACACTATTATCACAACACCTGTTATTACACTGTGTAACAGGAACAGAAACTGAGTATGTGTTACCTTTCTTTTTTCTGTACTTCATAACAAATATGGTTGCTGCACAAACTGTTATAACTCCAGCAACAACAGAAACCAAGATTACCAACAGTGAGCCAACATCTTTCCTCCAACGGTTAGTCACTGAAAAACAATGATATGGATGTGTTGATTAGAAACAACCTGAATCAGTTTGGAAGAAACAGAACAACTATTACAAGTTTGTGTTTAACCAGAGTTTTATTAAAGGCAAGCAAAATGTTACACATTAAACAATACAATAAAATAACTTCATTTCACGATTCTTCTGGTACAAAGTTATTTACAGGTTAATGTTTTAAAATAAGAAGCAGAGAAAGTGTGATATTATAAAAATACATACACTTAACGTACCTTTCACAAATATGATACTGAACAGTTACAAATACTGATAACTTTCACAAATATGATACTGAACAGTTACAAATACTGATAATTTTCACAAATATGATACTGAACAGTTACAAATACTGATAATTTTCACAAATATGATACTGAACAGTTACAAATACTGATAATTTTCACAAATATGATACTGAACAGTTACAAATACTGATAATTTTCACAAATATGATACTGAACAGTTACAAATACTGATAATTTTCACAAATATGATACTGAACAATAAGTCTATGTTACAAATACTGATATATTATAAATCTTCAATAAATAACTTTTGTTAAATAGTCTGAACTACTTGTGATAATGTTACAAAAGTTTGGTACCTTTTGTTCTTCAACACAAAGCTGCACAATGAGCTATCTGTAATGTTTCTACCACAAACACTGAGATTTAGTTAACAATTTTACCACAGAGCCATTCAGGATATTTAATTAATAGTGTTTTATGGAATAATCCTCAACTACTTAGAATTATGTGATATTTTATAGATAATTCTCAACTACTTATCACTATTATATTTTATACAATAATTCTCAAACTACCTGTGATTGTATTATATTTCATAGAATTATTCTCAACTACTTATGATTGTATTATATTTTATAGATAATTTTAACTATTTATAATTGTATTATATTTTATAGGTAATTCTCAACTATTTATAATTGTATTATATTTTATATATAATTATCAACTACTTATGATTGTATTATATTTTATATATAATTATCAACTACTTATGATTGTATTATATTTTATATATAATTATCAACTACTTATGATTGTATTATATTTTATATATAATTATCAACTACTTATTATTGTATTATATTTTATATAATAATTCTCACCTACTTAGAATTGTTTTGTATTTTATAGATAATTCTCAAATGCATATTGTGGTTTCAACATAATTCCTAATGGTTATATTTCATTTTGTACTCCATACATGCCTGCATTGTAATAAACACATGTTGTCTTTGTCCATGAAATCTCCCATATAATATCGTAATAAAATTAGAAAGGCCAAATCTGTAATTTTCGTGTGAAACAATAGCACCATAGCCCTCTACTGGACAACTCTTGTCATCATGGTAACGATAAAGCGTTTATTTGTATGCAAGCTGTAGGAAATGTTCTTATTAAACTCTAACACTTAGAAGCAGTTAATACAAATAAACTGGATGATTGAGTTAAAAAATTAAAGATACAATGATGATAAACCAGTGACGTGTTTTGGTTATATAATATTTGATTCTCTTTCAATTTACGCTTCCTATTGTATCTTTTGTTGAGTTTGAATCAAAACTATATATCTAACAGCTTGTCTCTCTTTTACACCCTGTCTTCTTGAAATGTTTCTGGATAAAAAAGTATATTTCCAAGTTTACATCGAAAACTAACATAATTACATTCTACATATGGTTTGTTTATAAAAGTGAAGTCTGATTAGATCCTATCGTTCTAACCAGTGACTAGAGACTAACCTAATTACATTCTACAAATGGTTTGTTTATAAAAGTGAAGTCTGATTAGATCCTACCGTTATAACAAGTGATTGAAGACTAACCTAATTACATTCTACATTTGGTTTGTTTATAAAAGTGAAGTCTGATTAGATCCTATCGTTCTAACCAGTGACTAGAGACTAACCTAATTACATTCCACAAATGGTTTGTTTATAAAAGTGAAGTCTGACTAGATCCCACCGTTCTAACCAGTGACTGGAGACTAACCTAATTACATTCTACAAATCGTTTGTTTATATAAGTGAAGTCTGACTAAATGGTACCGTTGTGAGCCAAGGACTCAGGACTAGCTAAGGTTGTGACTTTCAGGACTTGTGTCTTGCTTGCGCCTTTAACGTTGACGGCATAAACCAACACCACATAGCTGGACGACCCAGGAAGACTACGCACGAGAAACGATGGGAAAGGTGACGTGATATTTGCTCGCAGACGTTGGTAAGGCGTATCGTAAGCTTCCATGACAAACTGTTGTCTTAGCCCACCATCGTATCCCGCTTTACATTCCACCTGGAAACTGTGGTCAGTTTCGTTGAAAACGGAACAGTTGTGAAGTTGGTCCGGAACGCCTTGGGTTAAACAAACGATTCTTATTACGGTGTTTTCACTAGAGTTGTGTCTGTGTTCAGGTTGACGTCACAGACGAAATTATTAAACGAGTTTTAGATTTTAAGTAGTAATGTATTTCTAAATAACAACTCTGTTCTGACACATATTTATTTTTAATTTTGTGACACGTTCACATGGCTTTAATTATATACACAAGCGTTTCCTAATTTTTAAGTACAGAACTACATGACGACTGTCTGTGTTATGTCCATCAGGTGTATCGAAATTAAATGTCTTTCGTTATTAGCTTACACACCTGGCGTGAGCCATTGGAGTAACATACCACATAGTTTTCAGTATAGAGAGATAAAACATATACGAGCAGTTACAAGTACTAAGTATACGAATAATAATTGGAGAATTCCGTAACTAGGTACGTGAAACTTTTAACACGTGAGCCAGTTAAAATAGACTATTCACGACTTTCATTAATTAAGTACATATTGAATGAAAAAAGAACAGTCTGAACCGAGTGCTTTCCAAACCAAACAAGCAAAAATTATTTCTTAGCTTTCTACCTCGATGTTAGTAAAACATTACATGATGGGTTTCTTTATATGAGAGACAAAATTAAACATTCTTGTACAGAACCTATTAACTCTACTAAGTCAGGTTAAGGGTAAGTTGTGGAATTGTCTTTCGTCAAACTTACAATGATAACAAATACGTGTGTCACTG
This sequence comes from Carcinoscorpius rotundicauda, assembly GCA_011833715.1. Lineage (NCBI taxonomy): Eukaryota > Metazoa > Arthropoda > Merostomata > Xiphosura > Limulidae > Carcinoscorpius > Carcinoscorpius rotundicauda. The sequence continues at coordinate 70,319,931 of CM022400.1, forward strand.
AATGCAATTTAAATGTGGCTGTGGGTTAAGCCGAGCTCTCAGATAGCAAGGTGTGTGAAGGAAAATTAGTTTACCTAAACACTTCCAGGTGGCAGGGCGTTTAAAATAGAATTAGTTCACCAAAACACTCCGAGGTAAAAAGATGTCTAAAGTACTCCCTGTTGGCAAGGTGTCTGAAACAAAATCAGCTTCTCAAACAATCCCAGATGGAGAGATATCTAAAATATAATTGGTTCACCAAAATACTCCCAGGTGGCAAGGAGACTGAAACAAAATCAGTTCTCTCAAACAATCCCAGATGGAGAGATGTCTGAAATATAATTAGTTCACCAAAATACCCCCACGTGGCAAGGTGACTGAAACAAAATCAGTTCTCTCAAACAATCCCAGATGGAGAGATGTCTGAAATATAATTAGTCACCCAATACTCCCAGGTGGCAAGGTATCTGACACAAAATCAGCTCTCTCAAATAATCCCAGATGGAGAGATGTCT
>CM022400.1:70321049-70343539 GCA_011833715.1 Carcinoscorpius rotundicauda
CAGACAACCTCTCGAATCCTCCTGCACAACTCCGGCGAAATTTTCTCGGGCCGACCACTTGAAATTCTGGTTCCTTGTCACTCAGGATCTTTTAAGAAATTTGCAACACCAATTTTACAACACCCAATCTCACCAGTGATGGCACGTTGAAAGAGACTTTGCATTTGCAGCTCGACAATTCTGCCACGTTCAAATTCTGTCAACTTTTTAGCCTTTGCCATGTTTTTACCCAATGTAACACAGAAGATGTCAATTGGAGATGATGACAACGCTAGTGCTTTAACACAAATGACTAAATTTCGTTACGCGTTTACCGATTGACGCTTCTAGTATGGTCTTAAACTTTTGACCAGCTAGTATTTAGACTAATTTCATAGTGTTCACATTTTCCCTATTAAATGCTAAAAAATTTTATTTATTTTCCCTTTTCTTATTTTCATCTTTAGAAGCTGTACTCAAATAAGTGGTTGAGTCTAACAACGCAAAATGCATAGTTTTTCTTTATGTTCATTAGCCATAAGATTTTGGCCAGCAGTGTATTTGAACAGTCCAGGATTATTTGAGTAGGAAATTTAAAATAACCAAATCAGCATTTAACAATACGATGCAACAGGCGGCACTTGGAATATGGAAAGAGATTGAAATTTAAAAAGTACCGATACTTTATAAATACTTTATAGTTTCTTTTGAAAATTAATTAATATTGTTAAAATTTGTTTTAATATTCTTTACAACTGTCAGTATGCTGTCCACATGTATTCAGAACTGTTGTCATCATTGTCCATATGTATTCAGATCAGTTGACATCATTATCCACATGTATTCAGAACTGTTTTCATCATTATACACATGTATTCAGAACTGTTGACATCATTATCCACATGTATTTAAAACTGTTGACATCATTGTCCACATCTATTCAGAACTGTTGTCATCATTGTCCACATGTATTCAGAACTTTTGACATCATTATCCACATGTATTCAGAACTGTTGACATCATTATTTACATGTATTCAGAATTGTTGTCATCATTGTCCACATGTATTCAGAACTGTTGACATCATTATACTCATGTATTCAGAACTGTTGACATCATTATCCACATGTATTTAGAACTGTTGACATCATTGTCCACATCTATTCAGAACTGTTGTCATCATTATCCACATGTATTCAAAACTGTTGACATCATTATCCACATGTATTCAGAACTGTTGACATTATTATCCACATGTATTCAGATTGTTCTTTGTATCAGTGATTTATTCTAAGTTCTGACAATCTCCATAGATGCCCCTATTTGTAAACCTGGTCAGAAAACTCTCTACGGAGCCGCGATGCATGATGGGGTCAAAGTGCGCTGCGAGGTGGAAGGTGACCCAATGCCAGTGGCTTTCAAGTGGACATTTAACAATTCCATGGAACAAGTAGACATCAGTGATTTTGTGAGCAGTGGTGTGACCAGCTTTGCTACTTTCATTCCCAGAACACAACACGATTATGGAAGTTTGTTGTGTTGGGCTCGCAATGATGTCGGTACCCAAAGACACCCGTGTCTGTTCGTGGTCATTCCTACAGGTACGTCATGACTGTTAATGGATGTGTAAGTCGAAGCGAAACGTACTTTTCTCGAATCGCTTGTAGGAGTTAAATCAGTAATTATACCCCAATAAAACTACTTTAGTGAAACCGGTTTTCACCTTATTTATGATATGAGAGCAAGGGTGCCAATAATCAAGTTTCATAACTGCTAACCATTTCTGATGTATATCACTAGATGGCAGTAGTGCATCCTAGTTTTCTGATGCTCTGGTCTAAAGTCGGTACCTAGGAAGGGTGTTCTCTTTTCTTTAGCGAGAAATTCCCAAATGATATAACCATAATTATTCTTCAGATTAGAATTTCAATGCTATTACAAATATTTCTCAATTAGCAGTCGATTTAATATTCAGAAATGTGTACAAGATAATCAGAACATGAACAGAATGACAGAATTGGTAAACCTAAAAACTGACTCACTCTATGTGTTGTAAATACTCGTAAAACACAGTACATCCTTTCTTGTCCTTTTCACCGTGATGTATCAGTATTACGTCTTGTTCTGAGGTGTCGTAAAACACAGTACATCCTTTCTTGTCCTTTTCACCGTGATGTATCAGTATTACGTCTTGTTCTGAGGTGTCGTATTACACAGTACATCATTTCTTGTTCTTTTGTACCGTAATGTATCAGTATTACATTTTGTTCTGAGGTGTCATAATACACAGTACATCATTTCTTGTTCTTTTCTACCGTAAAATATCAGTATTACGTCTTGTTTTGAAGGGTGTGATTACACACTACATCATTTCTGGTGTTTTCACGCATTTCATTTGAAGAAAGAAAGGAGTCTCATGAAGCAATGTATCTGTTGGGAAAAAACACAACAACTGTACGTAGTCACGTGGCTAATACATAAACTAACAGTTGTACGTAGTCACGTGGCTAATACACAAACTAACAACTGTACGTAGTCACGTGGCTAATACATAAACTAACAGCTGTACGTAGTCACGTGGCTAATACATAAACTAACAGCTGTACGTAGTCACGTGGCTAATACACAAACTAACAACTGTACGTAGTCACGTGGCTAATACATAAACTAACAGCTGTATGTAGTCACGTGGCTAATACACAAACTAACAACTGTACGTAGTCACGTGACTAATACATAAACTAACAGCTGTACGTATTCACGTGTCTAATACATAAACTAACAGCTGTATGTAGTCACGTGTCTAATACATAACCTAACAGCTGTATGTAGTCACGTGTCTAATACATAAACTAACAGCTGTACGTAGTCACGTGGCTAATACACAAACTAACAGCTGTACGTAGTCACGTGGCTAATACATAACCTAACGGCTGTACGTAGTCACGTGGCTAATACACAAACTAACAACTGTACGTAGTCACGTGACTAATACATAAACTAACAGCTGTACGTAGTCACGTGTCTAATACATAAACTAACAGCTGTATGTAGTCACGTGTCTAATACATAAACTAACAGCTGTATGTAGTCACGTGTCTAATACATAAACTAACAGCTGTACGTAGTCACGTGTTTAATACATAAACTAACATATGTACGTAGTCACGTGTCTAATACATAAACTAACAATTGTATGTAGTCACGTGTCTAATACATAAACTAACAGCTGTACGTAGTCGCGTGTTTAATACATAAACTAAGAGCTGTACGTAGTCACGTGTTTAATACATAAACTAACAATTGTATGTAGTCACGTGTCTAATATATAAACTAACAATTGTATGTAGTCACGTGTCTAATATATAAACTAACAGCTGTACGTAGTCACGTGTTTAATACACAAATTAACAGCTGTACGTAGTCACGTGTTTAATATATAAACTAACAGCTGTATGTAGTCACGTGTTTAATGCATAATTTAACATATATGTAGTCACGTGTTTAATGGATAAACCAACAAATATATGTTGTCACGTGTTTAATACATAAACTAAGAGCTGTATGTAGTCACGTGTCTCATGGATAAACTAACAGCTGAATGTAGTCGTGTCTCAAGTAGAAGTGTACAGACTGAAAAGACACAAGTTATTTGTTTCAAAGAAAACCGGACACAACAGATCAGTTAGAAAACTCTTCTTGTTTTTTTATTTCTTGTCATTATTGAAGTCAAGTGTTTCAACTTTAATAATTTATATTAGAATTTTGTGAGCTAGTTTATCAACACGAGGATTCAAAAAGAATTACATCGACAATACGTTGACAGAACTTTAATTATTTCAACTCTACTGATCGTGAAACTAACTCACTACTCGCATTGGGCCAGAGAAATAATGTCACTAGAGGACTGGTAATATTGTTTTGAAACATGGAAGATGACTGAGTCTATTTAGATGAACAACAACAAGCAATGTCCAAAATTGTTTGGTGAACTAATTATATTTCAGACATCTCTCCATCTGGGATTGTTTGAGAGAACTGATTTTGTTTTAGTCTCCTTGCCACCTGGGAGTATTTTGGTGAACTAATATTTTAGACATCTCTCCATCTGGGATTATTTGAGAGAGCTGATTTTGTGTCAGATACCTTGCCACCTGGGAGTATTGGGTGACTAATTATATTTCAGACATCTCTCCATCTGGGATTGTTTGAGAGAACTGATTTTGTTTCAGTCACCTTGCCACGTGGGGGTATTTTGGTGAACTAATTATATTTCAGACATCTCTCCATCTGGGATTGTTTGAGAGAACTGATTTTGTTTCAGTCTCCTTGCCACCTGGGAGTATTTTGGTGAACCAATTATATTTTAGATATCTCTCCATCTGGGATTGTTTGAGAAGCTGATTTTGTTTCAGACACCTTGCCAACAGGGAGTACTTTAGACATCTTTTTACCTCGGAGTGTTTTGGTGAACTAATTCTATTTTAAACGCCCTGCCACCTGGAAGTGTTTAGGTAAACTAATTTTCCTTCACACACCTTGCTATCTGAGAGCTCGGCTTAACCCACAGCCACATTTAAATTGCATTCAGTGACACACTTATTTGTTATCATTGTAAGTTTGACGAAAGACAATTCCACAACTTACCCTTAACCTGACTTAGTAGAGTTAATAGGTTCTGTACAAGAATGTTTAATTTTGTCTCTCATATAAAGAAACCCATCATGTAATGTTTTACTAACATCGAGGTAGAAAGCTAAGAAATAATTTTTGCTTGTTTGGTTTGGAAAGCACTCGGTTCAGACTGTTCTTTTTTCATTCAATATGTACTTAATTAATGAAAGTCGTGAATAGTCTATTTTAACTGGCTCACGTGTTAAAAGTTTCACGTACCTAGTTACGGAATTCTCCAATTATTATTCGTATACTTAGTACTTGTAACTGCTCGTATATGTTTTATCTCTCTATACTGAAAACTATGTGGTATGTTACTCCAATGGCTCACGCCAGGTGTGTAAGCTAATAACGAAAGACATTTAATTTCGATACACCTGATGGACATAACACAGACAGTCGTCATGTAGTTCTGTACTTAAAAATTAGGAAACGCTTGTGTATATAATTAAAGCCATGTGAACGTGTCACAAAATTAAAAATAAATATGTGTCAGAACAGAGTTGTTATTTAGAAATACATTACTACTTAAAATCTAAAACTCGTTTAATAATTTCGTCTGTGACGTCAACCTGAACACAGACACAACTCTAGTGAAAACACCGTAATAAGAATCGTTTGTTTAACCCAAGGCGTTCCGGACCAACTTCACAACTGTTCCGTTTTCAACGAAACTGACCACAGTTTCCAGGTGGAATGTAAAGCGGGATACGATGGTGGGCTAAGACAACAGTTTGTCATGGAAGCTTACGATACGCCTTACCGACGTCTGCGAGCAAATATCACGTCACCTTTCCCATCGTTTCTCGTGCGTAGTCTTCCTGGGTCGTCCAGCTATGTGGTGTTGGTTTATGCCGTCAACGTCAAAGGCGCAAGCAAGACACAAGTCCTGAAAGTCACAACCTTAGCTAGTCCTGAGTCCTTGGCTCACAACGGTACCATTTAGTCAGACTTCACTTATATAAACAAACGATTTGTAGAATGTAATTAGGTTAGTCTCCAGTCACTGGTTAGAACGGTGGGATCTAGTCAGACTTCACTTTTATAAACAAACCATTTGTGGAATGTAATTAGGTTAGTCTCTAGTCACTGGTTAGAACGATAGGATCTAATCAGACTTCACTTTTATAAACAAACCAAATGTAGAATGTAATTAGGTTAGTCTTCAATCACTTGTTATAACGGTAGGATCTAATCAGACTTCACTTTTATAAACAAACCATTTGTAGAATGTAATTAGGTTAGTCTCTAGTCACTGGTTAGAACGATAGGATCTAATCAGACTTCACTTTTATAAACAAACCATATGTAGAATGTAATTATGTTAGTTTTCGATGTAAACTTGGAAATATACTTTTTTATCCAGAAACATTTCAAGAAGACAGGGTGTAAAAGAGAGACAAGCTGTTAGATATATAGTTTTGATTCAAACTCAACAAAAGATACAATAGGAAGCGTAAATTGAAAGAGAATCAAATATTATATAACCAAAACACGTCACTGGTTTATCATCATTGTATCTTTAATTTTTTAACTCAATCATCCAGTTTATTTGTATTAACTGCTTCTAAGTGTTAGAGTTTAATAAGAACATTTCCTACAGCTTGCATACAAATAAACGCTTTATCGTTACCATGATGACAAGAGTTGTCCAGTAGAGGGCTATGGTGCTATTGTTTCACACGAAAATTACAGATTTGGCCTTTCTAATTTTATTACGATATTATATGGGAGATTTCATGGACAAAGACAACATGTGTTTATTACAATGCAGGCATGTATGGAGTACAAAATGAAATATAACCATTAGGAATTATGTTGAAACCACAATATGCATTTGAGAATTATCTATAAAATACAAAACAATTCTAAGTAGGTGAGAATTATTATATAAAATATAATACAATAATAAGTAGTTGATAATTATATATAAAATATAATACAATAATAAGTAGTTGATAATTATATATAAAATATAATACAATCATAAGTAGTTGATAATTATATATAAAATATAATACAATCATAAGTAGTTGATAATTATATATAAAATATAATACAATCATAAGTAGTTGATAATTATATATAAAATATAATACAATCATAAGTAGTTGATAATTATATATAAAATATAATACAATCATAAGTAGTTGATAATTATCTGTAATATGTAAAACAATCATAAGTAAATGAGGAGTATGCTATATAATATAATGCAATTATAATATACAAGTATATAAAATATAATACAATAATAAGTAATTGATAATTATCTGTAATATGTAAAACAATCATAAGTAAATGAGGAGTATGCTATATAATATAATGCAATTATAATATACAAGTATATAAAATATAATACAATTATAAATTGTTGAGAATTACCTATAAAATATAATACAGTTATAAATTGTTGAGAATTATCTATAAAATATAATACAATCATAAGTAGTTGAGAATAATTCTATGAAATATAATACAATCACAGGTAGTTTGAGAATTATTGTATAAAATATAATAGTGATAAGTAGTTGAGAATTATCTATAAAATACAATACAATCATAAGTAGTTTAGAGTTATTCTATAAAATATAATACAATCATAAGTAGTTTAGAGTTATTCTATAAAATATAATACAATCATAAGTAGTTTAGAGTTATTCTATAAAATACAATACAATCATAAGTAGTTTAGAGTTATTCTATAAAATACAATACAATCATAAGTAGTTTAGAGTTATTCTATAAAATACAATACAATCATAAGTAGTTTAGAGTTATTCTATAAAATACAATACAATCATAAGTAGTTGAGAGTTATTCTATAAAATACAATACAATCATAAGTAGTTTAGAGTTATTCTATAAAATATAATACAATCATAAGTAGTTGAGAGTTATTCTATAAAATATAATACAATCATAAGTAGTTGAGAGTTATTCTATAAAATACAATACAATCATAAGTAGTTTAGAGTTATTCTATAAAATATAATACAATCATAAGTAGTTGAGAGTTATTCTATAAAATATAATACAATCATAAGTAGTTGAGAGTTATTCTATAAAATACAATACAATCATAAGTAGTTTAGAGTTATTCTATAAAATATAATACAATCATAAGTAGTTGAGAGTTATTCTATAAAATATAATACAATCATAAGTAGTTGAGAGTTATTCTATAAAATATAATACAATCATAAGTAGTTGAGAGTTATTCTATAAAATATAATACAATCATAAGTAGTTTAGAGTTATTCTATAAAATACAATACAATTATAAGTAGTTTAGAGTTATTCTATAAAATATAATACAATCATAAGTAGTTGAGAGTTATTCTATAAAATATAAATACAAGTATATAAAATATAATACAATTATAAATAGTTGAGAATTACCTATAAAATATAATACAATTATAAATAGTTAAAATTATCTATAAAATATAATACAATCATAAGTAGTTGAGAATAATTCTATGAAATATAATACAATCACAGGTAGTTTGAGAATTATTGTATAAAATATAATAGTGATAAGTAGTTGAGAATTATCTATAAAATATCACATAATTCTAAGTAGTTGAGGATTATTCCATAAAACACTATTAATTAAATATCCTGAATGGCTCTGTGGTAAAATTGTTAACTAAATCTCAGTGTTTGTGGTAGAAACATTACAGATAGCTCATTGTGCAGCTTTGTGTTGAAGAACAAAAGGTACCAAACTTTTGTAACATTATCACAAGTAGTTCAGACTATTTAACAAAAGTTATTTATTGATGATTTATAATATATCAGTATTTGTAACATAGACTTATTGTTCAGTATCATATTTGTGAAAATTATCAGTATTTGTAACTGTTCAGTATCATATTTGTGAAAGTTATCAGTATTTGTAACTGTTCAGTATCATATTTGTGAAAGGTACGTTAAGTGTATGTATTTTTATAATATCACACTTTCTCTGCTTCTTATTTTAAAACATTAACCTGTAAATAACTTTGTACCAGAAGAATCGTGAAATGAAGTTATTTTATTGTATTGTTTAATGTGTAACATTTTGCTTGCCTTTAATAAAACTCTCGTTAAACACAAACTTGTAATAGTTGTTCTGTTTCTTCCAAACTGATTCAGGTTGTTTCTAATCAACACATCCATATCATTGTTTTTCAGTGACTAACCGTTGGAGGAAAGATGTTGGCTCACTGTTGGTAATCTTGGTTTCTGTTGTTGCTGGAGTTATAACAGTTTGTGCAGCAACCATATTTCTTATGAAGTACAGAAAAAAGAAAGGTAACACATACTCAGTTTCTGTTCCTGTTACACAGTGTAATAACAGGTATTGTGATAATAGTGTGACATATAACACAGTGTAATAACGGGTGTTCTAATAACAGTATGACATACAACACAATGTAATAACAGGTGTTGTAATCACAGTATGAGATATAACACAGTGTAATAACAGTATGACATATAACACAGTGTAATAACAGGTGTTGTGATGACAGTAGGAGATATAACACAGTGTAATAACCGGTGTTGTAATAACAGTATGAGATGTAACACAGTGTAATAAAAGATGTGATATCAGTATGAGATATAACAGTGTAGTAAAATATGTTGTGATAACAGAAGGAGATGTAACACAGTGTAATGAAAGATGTTGTTGTAAAAGTATGAGATGTAACACAGTGCAGTAAAAGATGTGATAACAGTGTGAGATATAACACAATGAAATAATTGATATTAAAAGTAAAATCATGAGTACATATTTTAATTGTGTAATTCTTATCTTCCTTTTGTAGTTCAAGTAAACGGAAGTCAGAGTAATGTAGACAAGTAAGTAGTGTTTGATCTTCAGTAAGAGTGCTATACATAAGTAAGCAATGTTTGATCTTCAGTCAGAGTGATGTAGATAAGTAAGTAATCATTGATTTTCAGTCAGAGTGATGTAGATAAGTAAGTAGTGTTTGATCTTCAGTCTGAGTGATGTGGATAGGTTAGTAGTGTTTGATCTTCAGTCAGAGTAATGTAAATAAATAGGTAGTGTCTGATCTTCGTCAGAGTAATGTAGATAAGTAAATAGTGTTTGATCTTCAGTCAGAGTGGAATAGATCAGTAAGCAATGTTTGATCTTCAGTCAGAGTGATGTAGATAAGTAAGTAATGTTTGATTTTCAGTCAGAGTGATGTAGATAAGTAGTGTTTGATCTTCAGTCAGAGTAATGTGGATAAGTTAGTAGTGATTGATCTTCAGTCAGAGTAATGTAGATAAGTAAGTATTGTTTGATCTTCAGTCAAAGTAACGAAGATAAGTAGGTAATGTTTGATCTTCAGTCACAGTAATGTAGATAAGTAGGTAGTGGTTGATCTTCAGAAAGAGTAATGTAGATAAGTAGGTACTGTTTGATCTTCAGTCACAGTAATGTAGATAAGTAAGTAATGTTTGATCTTCAGTCAGAGTGATGTAGATAAGTAAGCAATGTTTGATCTTCAGTCAGAGTAATGTACATCAGTAAGTAGTGTTTGATCTTCAGTCAGAGTAATGTAGATAAGTAAGTAGTGTTTGATCTTAGTTCAGAGTGATGTAGATAAGTAGGAAGTGTTTGATCTTCAGTCAAAGTAATGTAGATAAGTAAATCGTGTTTCATCTTCAGTCAGAATGATGTAGATAAGTAAGTAGTGTTTGATATCAAGTCAGAGTGATGTACATTAGTAAGCAATGTTTGACCTTCAGTCAGAGCAAGGTAGACAAGTAATTAGTGCATGATCTTCAGTCAGAGTAATGTAGATAAGTAAGTAATGTTTGATCTTCAGTCACAGTGATGTAGATAAGTAGGTAGTGTTTGATCATTAGTCACAGTAATGTAGGTAAGTAGGTAGTGTTTGATCTTCAGTCAGAGTAATGTAGATAAATAAGCAATGTTTGATCTTCAGTCAGAGCAATGTAGACAAGTAAGTAGTGTTTGATCTTCAGTCAGAGTAATGTAGATCAGTAAGCAATGTTTGATCTTCAGTCAGAGTGATGTAGATAAGTAAGTAGTGTTTGATCTTTAGCCAGAGTAATATAGATAAGTAAGTAATGTTTGATCTTCAGTCAGAGTAATGTAGATTAGTAAGTAGTGTTTGATTTTCAGTCAGAGTGATGTAGATAAGTAAATACTGTTTAATCTTAAGACAAAATAATGTAGATAAGTGAGTAGTGTTTGATCTTCAGTCAGAATGATGAAGATAAGTAAGTAGTGTTTGATCTCAAGTCAGAGTGATGTAGATTAGTAAGTAATGTTTGATCTTCACCACAGAAATGTAGATAAGTAGGTATTGTTTGATCATTAGTCACAGTAATGTAGGTAAGTAGGTAGTGTTTGATTTCCTGTCAGAGTAATGTAGATAAGTAAGCAATGTTTGATCTTCATTCAGAGTAATGTAGATAAGTAAGTAGTGCTTGATCTTCAGTCAGAGTGATGTAGAGAACTAAGTAGTGTTTGATCTTCAGTCAAAATGATGTAGATAAATAAGTAGTGTTTGATCTTCAGTCACAGTGATGTAGATAAGTAGGTAGTGTTTGATCATTAGTCACAGTAATTTAGGTAAGTAGGTAGTGTTTGATCTTCAGTCAGATTAGTGTAGATAAGTAAGCAATGTTTGATCTTCATTCAGAGTTACGTAGATAAGTAAGCAATGTTTGATCTTCATTCAGAGTAATGTAGATAAGTAAGTTGTTCTTGATCTTCAGTCAGAGTAATGTAGATCAGTAAGCAATGTTTGATCTTCAGTTAGAGTGATGTAGATAAGTAAGTAGTGTTTGATCTTTAGCCAGAGTAATATAGATAAGTAAGTAATGTTTGATCTTCACCACAGAAATGTAGATAAGTAGGTATTGTTTGATCATTAGTCACAGTAATGTAGGTAAGTAGGTAGTGTTTGATTTTCTGTCAGAGTAATGTAGATAAGTAAGCAATGTTTGATCTTCATTCAGAGTAATGTAGATAAGTAAGTAGTTCTTGATCTTCAGTCAGAGTAATGTAGATCAGTAAGCAATGTTTGATCTTTAGCCAGAGTAATATAGATAAGTAAGTAATGTTTGATCTTCATCACAGTAATGTAGATAAGTAAGTATTGTTTGATCTTCAGTCACAGTAATGTAGATAAGTTGGTAGTGTTTGATCTTCAGTCAGAGTGATGTAAGTAGGTAAGTAGTGTTTGAACTTGAGTCAGAAGAATGTAGATAAGTAAGTAGTGTTTGATCTTCAGTCACAGTAATGTAGATAAGTAAGTAATGTTTGACTTCAGTCAGAGTAATGTAGATAAGTAAGTAGTTCTTGATCTTCAGTCAGAGTCATGTAGATCAATAGGTAGTGTTTGATCTTCATCAGTGTAATGTAGATAAGTAGATTGTGTTTTATCTTCAGTCAGAGTAATGTAGGTAAGTACGTAGTGTTTGATCTTCAGTCAGGATCGTATTAAATAAAACACTACATATTTTACTATAAGATGTACAAACTGGGATCGTATTAAATTAAAAACAACATATTTTATTATCAGATGTACAAACTGGATCGTGTTAAATAAAACACTACATATTTTACTATCAAGATGTAAAACTGAGATCGTGTAAACTAAAACACTACAATTTTTACTACAAATGTACAAACTGGGATCGTGTTAAATAAAACACTATATACTTTACTACCAAGATGTACAAACTGGGATCGTATTAAATAAAACACTACATATTTTACTATCAAGATGTACAAACTGGAATCGTGTTAAATAAAACATTTTACTATCACGATGTAGAAACTAGGATCATGTTAAATAAAACACGATATATTTTCCTACCAAGATGTACAAATTAGGATCGTATTAAATAAAACACTACACATTTTACAACCAAGATGTAAAAATTGGGATCGTGTTAAATATAACACTACATACTTTACTATCAAGATGTACAAACTAGGATCGTATTAAATAAAACACTACATATTTTACTATCAAGATGTACAAACTGGAATCGTGTAAACTAAAACAGTACATATTTTATTACCAAAATGTACAAAGTGGGACCGTATTAAATAAAACACTACATATTTTACTATCAAGATGTACAAACTTGAATCGTGTTAAATAAAACATTTTACAATCACGATGTAGAAACTAGGATCATGTTAAATAAAACACGATATATTTTCCTACCAAGATGTACAAATTAGGATCGTATTAAATAAAACACCACACATTTTACAACCAAGATGTAAAAACTGGGATCGTGTTAAATAAAACACTACATATTTTAATATCAAGATATACAAACTAGGATCGTATTAACTAAAACACTACATATTTTACTATCAAGATGTATAAACTGGGATCGTGTTAAATAAAACAATACATATTTTCTATCATGATGTACAAACTGGGATCCTATTAACTAAAACACTACATACTTTACTACCAAGATGTACAAACTGGGATAGTATTAAATAAAACACTACATATTTTACTATCAAGATGTACAAACTGGGATCGTATTAAATAAAACACTACATATTTTACTATCAAGATGTACAAACTGGGATCGTATTAAATAAAACACTACGTACTTTACTATCAAGATGTACAAACTGGGATCGTATTAAATAAAACACTATATACTTTACTACCAAGATGTACAAACTGGGATCGTATTAAATAAAACACTACATATTTTACTATCAAGATTTACAAACTGGGATCGTGTTAAATAAAACACTACATATTTTACTATCAAGATGATAAACTGAGATTGTGTTAAATAAAACACTACATATTTACTATAAGATGTACAAACTGGGATCGTATTAAATAAAACACTACATATTTTACTATCAAGATGTACAAACTAGGATCGTATTAAATAAAACACTACATATTTTACTATCAAGATGTACAAACTGGGATCGTATTAAATAAAACACTACATATTTTACTATCAAGATGTACAAACTGGGATCGTGTTAAATAAAACACTACATATTTTACTATCAAGATGTAAAAACTGGGATCGTGTAAACTAAAACACTACATATTTTATTACTAAAATGTACAAACTGGGATCGTGTTAAATAAAACACTATATACTTTACTACCAAGATGTACAAACTGGGATCGTATTAAATAAAACACTACATATTTTACTATCAAGATGTACAAACTGGAATCGTGTTAAATAAAACATTTTACTACCACGATGTAGAAACTAGGATCATGTTAAATAAAACACGATATATTTTCCTACCAAGATGTACAAATTAGGATCGTATTAAATAAAACACTACACATTTTACAACCAAGATGTAAAAATTGGGATCGTGTTAAATAAAACACTACATATTTTACTATCAAGATGTACAAACTAGGATCGTATTAAATAAAACACTACATATTTTACTATTAAGATGTACAAACTGGAATCGTGTTAAATAAAGCACTACATATTTTATTACCAAGATGTACAAACTGGGATCGTATTAAATAAAACACTACATATTTTACTATCAAGATGTACAAACTGGGATCGTGTTAAATAAAACACTACATATTTTACTGTCATGATGTACTAACTGGGATCGTGTTAATTAAAACACTAGATATTTTAATATTATGATGTACAAACTGGTAACGTATTAAATAAAACACTACATATTTTCTATCATGATGTACAAACTGGTATCGTAATAAATAAAACACTACATACTTTACTACCAAGATGTACAAACTGGGATCGTATAAACTAAAACACTACTTATTTTACTATTAAGCTGTACAAACTGGGATCGTGTTAAATTAAACACTACATATTTTACTATCAAGATATACAAACTGGGATTGTATTAAATAAAACACTACAAATTTTACTATCCAGATGTATAAACTGGGACGGTGTAAATTAAACACTACATATTTTAATATTATGATGTACAAACTGGTATCGTATTAAATAAAACACTACATACTTTACTACCAAGATGTACAAACTGGAATCGTGTTAAATTAAACACTACATATTTTACTATCAAGATATACAAACTGGGATTGTATTAAATAAAACACTACATATTTTACTATCAAGATGTATAAACTGGGATCGTGTTAAATAAAACATTACATATTTTCTATGATGATGTACAAACTGGGATATTATTAACTAAAACACTACATACTTTACTATCAAGATGTACAAACTGGAATCGTGTTAAATAAAACACTACATATTTTACTACCAAGATGTACAAACTGGGATCGTATTAAATAAAACACTACGTACTTTACTATCAAGATGTACAAACTGGGATCGTGTAAACTAAAACACTACATATTTCATTACCAAAATGTACAAATTGCTATCGTATTAAATAAAACACTACATACTTTACTACCAAGATGTACAAACTGGGATCGTATTCAATAAAACACTACATATTTTACTGTCATGATGTACAAACTGGGATCGTGTTAACTAAAACACTACATATTTTAATATTATGATGTACAAACTATAATCGTATTAAATAAAACACTACATATTTTCTATCATGATGTACAAACTGGGATCGTGGTAAATAAAACACTACATATATTATTACCAAAACGTACAAACTGGGACCGTATTAAATAAAACACTACATATTTTACATCAAGATGTACACACTGGGATCATGTAATCTAAAACACTACATTTTTTTACCAAAATGTACAAACTGGGATCGTATTAAATAAAACACTACATATTTTACTATCAAGATGTACAAACTGGAATCGTGTTAAATAAAACATTTTACTATCACGATGTAGAAACTAGGATCATGTTAAATAAAACACGATATATTTTCCTACCAAGATGTACAAATTAGGATCGTATTAAATAAAACACTACACATTTTACAACGAAGATGTAAAAATTGGGATCGTGTTAAATAAAACACAACATATTTTACTACCAAGATGTACAAACTGGGATCGTATTAAATAAAACACTACATACTTTACTATCAAGATGTACAAACTGGGATCGTATTAAATAAAACACTACATATTTTACTATCAAGATGTAGAAACTGGAATCGTGTTAAATAAAACACAACATATTTTACTACCAAGATGTACAAACTGGGATCGTATTAAATAAAACACTACGTACTTTACTATCAAGATGTACAAACTGGGATCGTATTAAATAAAACACTACATATTTTACTATCAAGATATACAAACTGGGATCGTGTTAAATAAAACACTACATATTTTACTATCAAGATGTACAAACTGGGATCGTGTTAAATTAAACACTACATATTTTAATATTATGATGTACAAACTGGTATCGTATTAAATAAAACACTACATATTTTACTATCAAGATGTAGAAACTGGAATCGTGTTAAATAAAAAACTACATATTTTCTACAATGATGTACAAACTGGGATCCTATTAACTAAAACACTACATACTTTACTACCAAGATGTACAAACTGGGATAGTATTAAATAAAACACTACATATTTTACTATCACGATGTACAAACTGGGATCGTGTTAAATAAAACACTACATATTTTACTATCAAGATGTACAAACTGGGATCGTGTTAAATTAAACACTACATATTTTAATATTATGATGTACAAACTGGAATCGTGTTAAATAAAACACTACATATTTTACTACCAAGATGTACAAACTGGGATCGTATTAAATAAAACACTACGTACTTTACTATCAAGATGTACAAACTGGGATCGTGTAAACTAAAACACTACATATTTCATTACCAAAATGTACAAACTGGGACCGTATTAAATAAAACACTACATATCTTAATATTATGATGTACAAACTGGTATCGTATTAAATAAAACACTACATATATTATTACTAAAATGTTTAAACTGGGACCGTATTAAATAAAACACTACATATTTTACTATCAAGATGTACAAACTGGAATCGTGTAAACTAAAACAGTACATATTTTATTACCAAAATGTACAAAGTGGGACCGTATTAAATAAAACACTACATATTTTACTATCAAGATGTACAAACTTGAATCGTGTTAAATAAAACATTTTACAATCACGATGTAGAAACTAGGATCATGTTAAATAAAACACGATATATTTTCCTACCAAGATGTACAAATTAGGATCGTATTAAATAAAACACCACACATTTTACAACCAAGATGTAAAAACTGGGATCGTGTTAAATTAAACACTACATATTTTAGTATCAAGATATATAAACTGGGATCGTATTAACTAAAACAATACATATTTTACTATCAAGATGTATAAACTGGGATCGTGTTAAATAAAACAATACATATTTTCTATCATGATGTACAAACTGGGATTCTATTAACTAAAACACTACATATTTTACTATTAAGATGTACAAACTGGGATAGTGTTATATTAAACACTACATATTTTACAATCAAGATGTACAAACTGGAATCGTGTTAAATAAAACAACATATTTTACTACCAACATGTACAAACTGGGATCGTATTAAATAAAACACATCATATTTTACTATCAAGATGTACAAACTGGGATCGTGTTAAATAAAACACTTCATATTTTACTATCAAGATGTACAAACTGGGATCGTATTAAATAAAACACTACATATTTTACTATCAAGATGTACAAACTGGGATCGTGTTAAATAAAACACTACATATTTTACTATCAAGATATACAAACTGGGATCGTGTTAAATAAAACACTTCATATTTTACTATCAAGATGTACAAACTGGGATCGTATTAAATAAAACACTACATATTTTACTATCAAGATGTACAAACTAAGATCGTGTTCAATAAAACACTACATATTTTACTCTCATGATGTACAAACTGGGATCGTATTAAATTAAAAACAACATATTTTTTATCAGATGTACAAACTGGGATCGTGTTAAATAAAACACTACATATTTTACTATCAAGATGTAAAACTGGGATCGTGTTAAATAAAACATACATATTATTACTAATGTACAAACTGGGATCTTTAAATAAAACACTAATACTTTACTACCAAGATGTACAAACTGGGATCGTATTAAATAAACACTACATATTTTACTATCAAGATGTACAAACTGGAATCGTGTTAAATAAAACATTTTACATCACGATGTAAAACTGGATCATGTTAAATAAAACACTATATTTCTACAGATGTACAAATAGGATCGTATTAAATAAAACACTAACATTTTACACAAGATGTAAAATGGGATCGTGTTAAATAAACACTACATATTTACTACAAGATGTACAAACTGGATCGTGTTAATAAAACACTACATATTTTACTTCAGATGTACAAACTGGGATCGTGTTAATAAAACACTACATATTTTATATATGATGTACAAACTGGATCGTATTAAATAAAACACTACATATTTTCTATCAGATGTACAAACTGGATCGTTAAATAAAACACTACATATTTTACAAAATGTACAAACTGGGACGTATTAAATAAAACACTACATATTTTAATCAAGATGTACAACTGGGATCGTGTTAAATAAAACAGTACATATTTCAAATGTAAAACTGGGACGTATTAAATAAAACACTACATATTTTACTATCAAGATGTACAAACTGATCTGTTAATAAAACATTTTACATAATGTAAAACTGGACAGTATAAACACGATATTTTCTACAGATGTACAAATAGGATCGTATTAAATAAAACACTACACATTTTACAACAAGATGTAAAATGGGATCGTGTTAAATAAACACTACATATTTACTATCAAGATGTACAAACTGGATCGTATTAAAAAACACTACATATTTACTATCAAGATGTACAAAGGATCGTGTAAATAAAACAGTACATATTTATACAAAAGTACAAATGGGACGTATTAAATAAAACACTACATATTTTACTATCAAGATGTACAAACTGAATCGTGTTAAATAAAATTTACATCACGAGTATAAACTGGATCATGTTAAATAAAACACAATATTTTACAAGATGTACAAATGGATCGTATTAAATAAAACACCAACATTTACAACCAAGATGTAAAACTGGGATCGTGTTAAATTAAACACTACATATTTTAGTATCAAGATATAAAACTGGGATGTATTAATAAAACATACATATTTTACTATCAAGATGTATAAACTGGGATCTGTTAAAAAAAACAATACATATTTTCTATCATGATTTACAAACTGGGATCCTATTAACTAAAACACTACATACTTTACTACCAAGATGTACAAACTGGGATAGTATTAAATAAAACACTACATATTTTACTATCAAGATGTACAAACTGGGATCGTGTTAAATAAAACACTACATATTTTACTATCAAGATGTACAAACTGGGATCGTATTAAATAAAACACTACGTACTTTACTATCAAGATGTACAAACTGGGATCGTATTAAATAAAACACTATATACTTTACTACCAAGATGTACAAACTGGGATCGTATTAAATAAAACACTACATATTTTACTATCAAGATGTACAAACTGGGATCGTGTTAAATAAAACACTACATATTTTACTATCAAGATGTATAAACTGAGATTGTGTTAAATAAAACACTACATATTTTACTATCAAGATGTACAAACTGGGATCGTATTAAATAAAACACTACATATTTTACTATCAAGATGTACAAACTAGGATCGTATTAAATAAAACACTACATATTTTACTATTAAGATGTACAAACTGGGATCGTATTAAATTAAAAACAACATATTTTATTATCACGATGTACAAACTGGGATCGTGTTAAATAAAACACTACATATTTTACTATCAAGATGTAAAAACTGGGATCGTGTAAACTAAAACACTACATATTTTATTACTAAAATGTACAAACTGGGATCGTGTTAAATAAAACACTATATACTTTACTACCAAGATGTACAAACTGGGATCGTATTAAATAAAACACTACATATTTTACTATCAAGATGTACAAACTGGAATCGTGTTAAATAAAACATTTTACTACCACGATGTAGAAACTAGGATCATGTTAAATAAAACACGATATATTTTCCTACCAAGATGTACAAATTAGGATCGTATTAAATAAAACACTACACATTTTACAACCAAGATGTAAAAATTGGGATCGTGTTAAATAAAACACTACATATTTTACTATCAAGATGTACAAACTAGGATCGTATTAAATAAAACACTACATATTTTACTATTAAGATGTACAAACTGGAATCGTGTTAAATAAAGCACTACATATTTTATTACCAAGATGTACAAACTGGGATCGTATTAAATAAAACACTACATATTTTACTATCAAGATGTACAAACTGGGATCGTGTTAAATAAAACACTACATATTTTACTGTCATGATGTACTAACTGGGATCGTGTTAATTAAAACACTAGATATTTTAATATTATGATGTACAAACTGGTAACGTATTAAATAAAACACTACATATTTTACTATTATGATGTACAAACTGGTATCGTAATAAATAAAACACTACATACTTTACTACCAAGATGTACAAACTGGGATCGTATTAACTAAAACACTACATATTTTACTATTAAGCTGTACAAACTGGGATCGTGTTAAATTAAACACTACATATTTTACTATCAAGATATACAAACTGGGATTGTATTAAATAAAACACTACATATTTTACTATCCAGATAAATAAACTGGGATCGTGTAAATTAAACACTACATATTTTAATATTATGATGTACAAACTGGTATCGTATTAAATAAAACACTACATACTTTACTACCAAGATGTACAAACTGGAATCGTGTTAAATTAAACACTACATATTTTACTATCAAGATATACAAACTGGGATTGTATTAAATAAAACACTACATATTTTACTATCAAGATGTATAAACTGGGATCGTGTTAAATAAAACATTACATATTTTCTATGATGATGTACAAACTGGGATATTATTAACTAAAACACTACATACTTTACTATCAAGATGTACAAACTGGAATCGTGTTAAATAAAACACTACATATTTTACTACCAAGATGTACAAACTGGGATCGTATTAAATAAAACACTACGTACTTTACTATCAAGATGTACAAACTGGGATCGTGTAAACTAAAACACTACATATTTCATTACCAAAATGTACAAATTGCTATCGTATTAAATAAAACACTACATACTTTACTACCAAGATGTACAAACTAGGATCGTGTTCAATAAAACACTACATATTTTACTGTCATGATGTACAAACTGGGATCGTGTTAACTAAAACACTACATATTTTAATATTATGATGTACAAACTGGTATCGTATTAAATAAAACACTACATATTTTCTATCATGATGTACAAACTGGGATCGTGGTAAATAAAACACTACATATATTATTACCAAAATGTACAAACTGGGACCGTATTAAATAAAACACTACATATTTTACCATCAAGATGTACACACTGGGATCGTGTAAACTAAAACAGTACATATTTTTTTACCAATATGTACAAACTGGGACCGTATTAAATAAAACACTACATATTTTACTATCAAGATGTACAAACTTGAATCGTGTTAAATAAAACATTTTACAATCACGATGTAGAAACTAGGATCATGTTAAATAAAACACGATATATTTTCCTACCAAGATGTACAAATTAGGATCGTATTAAATAAAACACTACACATTTTACAACCAAGATGTAAAAACTGGGATCGTGTTAAATAAAACACTACATATTTTACTATCAAGATATACAAACTAGGATCGTATTAACTAAAACACTACATACTTTACTACCAAGATGTACAAACTGGGATAGTATTAAATAAAACACTACATATTTTACTATCAAGATGTACAAACTGGAATCGTGTTAAATAAAACACAACATATTTTACTACCAAGATGTACAAACTGGGATCGTATTAAATAAAACACTACGTACTTTACTATCAAGATGTACAAACTGGGATCGTATTAAATAAAACACTACATATTTTACTATCAAGATATACAAACTGGGATCGTGTTAAATAAATCACTACATATTTTACTATTAAGATGTACAAACTGGGATCGTGTTAAATTAAACACTACATATTTTAATATTATGATGTACAAACTGGGATTGTATTAAATAAAACACTACATATTTTACTATCAAGATGTATAAACTGGGATCGTGTTAAATAAAACAATATATATTATCTATCATGATGTACAAACTGGGATCCTATTAACTAAAACACTACATACTTTACTACCAAGATGTACAAACTGGGATAGTATTAAATAAAACACTACATATTTTACTATCACGATGTACAAACTGGGATCGTGTTAAATAAAACACTACATATTTTACTATCAAGATGTACAAACTGGGATCGTGTTAAATTAAACACTACATATTTTAATATTATGATGTACAAACTGGAATCGTGTTAAATAAAACACTACATATTTTACTACCAAGATGTACAAACTGGGATCGTATTAAATAAAACACTACGTACTTTACTATCAAGATGTACAAACTGGGATCGTGTAAACTAAAACACTACATATTTCATTACCAAAATGTACAAACTGGGACCGTATTAAATAAAACACTACATATCTTAATATTATGATGTACAAACTGGTATCGTATTAAATAAAACACTACATATATTATTACTAAAATGTTTAAACTGGGACCGTATTAAATAAAACACTCATATTTTACTATCAA